>JAFELL010003318.1:0-12832 GCA_019059645.1 Caranx melampygus
AGGCCTCACAGTGCAGCTCTGCTGGATACCACTGTTATACCCAGGATCCAACGGCCCGATGTGGGTGGGTGATATGCAGAGCACTCCCCTGCAAGAACTAACACACACACACCACACACACACATACACACATGTCCACAGGCAAATACCAGGTGCACATGTACAGACAGACTCATGAGCTTCCTGCAGAACACGAACAGCTGTTTGGGGCAGTGGATGACCTTAACGCGGAGCAGCTCTTGTTTTGCATGCCACGTAGATATTTATAGAGACAACGCCTCTGCCTGCCTGAAATTTAAGAAGTGCGTTGGTGTATATGCACACGTATATAATCATTCTTCTTCTCTGCTCTTAAAGTGCTGCTGCTCCTTCCCCCCCCCACCTCCCTCCCTCCCTCCCTCCCTCACCATATCAGTTAAGAGTCATGAGCAGTAGCATGTATGAGTAATCAGCACTCTCTCGTCGATAAAAGACCAACCCCCCCCCCACCACCTTTTCTCTTATCCGGTTAGGGCACAGGAAATTGCTTCCTCTCAGCTGTGAGTCATAGCAACAGAAACGGCGGTCAGCCCCATTCATGGACATCAGAAAGAACTTCTCCTGCTCCAGGCCGCCGTGGCCCTCGTAAAAGAGAACAAGCTGGCACCAAACGACCTCTCATTTGACACTGACAAAGTCATACTGTCCTATTGAAAGAATGGCCCACACACACACACACACACACACACACATGGACACACACACTCCAGATGTTGTACGTTACAAATGCTTCTCCGCTCCATTACGGCGCTGGTCAGTTTCATCTGCAGCAGCACCTGCAGATACTCCTCATACGGACTCAGCTCATTCTCCTCTCCTTCTCCTTCTCCTCTCCTTCGCCTCCTCTCTTCTCCTTCTCTTTCTCCTTTTCCTGTTTCACAGAGCGGACGTGGTCCAGGAAAACAAAAAACTCACTTTTTCTGCGCAACATGGTCATGCTTTTGCTAACCGACAAAAAAAAAAAAAAAAAAAAAGGGGAAATCTTAATCCATATCAGAGGGACACGGCGCACGGCGAAAGAAGCGTCGCGGCGGTCAACGGCGACCAGATCCGTACGTACTAATGCAAAGAAAGACGGCATCCAAACATCCTATATCCTGGCAGAACAGAAGGTGCAGTGAGAGGAGACGAAAACAAAAAAAATGTCGCAACCGGCGCAGAAGTTGATTAAATGACGTTGTTATTATCAGATTAGTTCACCTCCCCTGTAACTACCTTCTCCGTCCAATGGCTGTTCTCTTACTAATCCTGCTGGGCCGGCAAACACACACCAGCCATTGTTCCTTTGAGCTGTTTTTGTTCTTTTCGGGGGGGGGGGGGGGGGGGGGTGGGCTAAAGCTTTTAGATCTTATATAACACTCACGTCTGGACTTTAGGAATATGAGAGAACCGAGAAGTGACACCTTTGCCGTGTGCACACACACACCTCCTCCTCCCCTGAACAAGGTGGAAGCGCTCAGCCCCGTAAGCCTGATCACATTGTATGCAGAGAGAGCGGAGCGGAGCGGCTATAGGGTCAATAGTTGACATGCTGAGTGTTTGTGAACTGGTAAAGCTCACCTGAGATGATTTATCAGTGTTATTGATCAATAAGGTCAGCTCCTAAAGATGTTGCACTATACAGACACGCTCCGGCCGACAACTCTTTACAGACATAAAGGAACATGCCTGTTTGGTTACAATCCTCATTTTTACACCCAAATTGCAAAAAAAATAACCAGAATAGATATTTTTTAGAGTGTAAAATGAAAAAAAACAATCTAAGGCTGGCGTCAGGCGGCCTACATGTGGTTACTGACATCACATCTGCTCTGATCTGTAAACAAAAAAAAAACACTTTCCATCATTTGTTTAAAATAAATGATGAAAGTATGCGGCCAACGCGACCCCTGGTTAACCCGGTGTTACTGTAAAGCCGGCTCTGCTCAGCTGCCAGTCCCGTGCTATACATGGCTCAGGTGATCTTCATGCCAAGGCCCTCGTGCCGCTATGTGCTGCCATGACATGTCTCATTTCCCCTCTGAAGAACATAATAAGTGTATTGTTCCTCTGCGGTCGGCCTTGTGATTTACTCTGCTCCTGCTGCCGATAGGTGTCGGTCTTCCCAGGTAATCACAGCTCTCATGGATCTTGGGGAATTAGACAAAAAAAAAACACACACACACACACACACACACACTTACACACATACACAAACACCAGGCTTATAATTAACTCTGCTGGCAAACACACGACGGTAGGAAATGAGAGACTAGCGTTTACACATTAGTTTCATGTGTTTGGCGCTTACGCAGAGGTGCACTATGTTTCAGTTCATAAATAGATCGGTCTGATTCTTTTTCTGTCGGCGTCATGTCGGGCTTCTCTGCTCTGCAGCTTCCCTTTTACTCAGCCACAGCTTCATAAGTGGCCTCGAATGAGAAGAGTCAAGTCACCTCCTCGAAATTCACCATGTGCTGCAGGTTTCTGCTTCACACGGTGCAGAGCAGTGGGTTAAGTTGTGCAGAATGGTTAACGCTGATGATAAAAAAAAAAAAAAACTGGCTGGTGGTTGGTCATGTTGTACTGGAAGTTTCTCCTCCGAATTGCGTTGCAGCACTTTCACTCCACCCTCCTCATCTGATCTCAGGATGTGAGTAAAGATGACTCTGCTCAAGAGGCGGGACTCCGACGTCTCGGCGCGTTGAATGCATTTCATTTTATTTTCATGACAGGGGCAGCCTGTGTTTTCTCTGTGCCAACACACACACACACACACCACACACCACACAACAGCACTTACACTGAGGCAGTGGCATCATCTGAAGAAAGACACTGCAAAACCGATTACATTTGTGAGGAAGGCTGCGTTGTGTGTGTTTTGTTATTGGATGCAGCCAGGCCTCCCTGCGGAAGTGATGGATATCATTTCAAATATCACTTACAGATAATACAATATTGACCTCCACCCTCTCAGTCTGGCTTCATGCACATTAATAATACCCACACATCTTACTACATCCTTCCCTTTTCAGATCATTACTGAATCAAGATAGATATTCTACCCTAAAGCAAAAAAAAAAACATCTTAATCTGTCCTCCACTGCACGTTCAAAGCACGTATCCATTAACATCTGTCTCTCGGAGAGCCAGAGGAAGGAGGCAGGGGTGGGGTGGAGTGAGGTGGAGTGAGTCAGCGTGATGAAAGCAAGAGAGACTAAAACAAAAACACACCACACGGCACAGGAGGAATTGTAAGGTAATGCACAAGTGGGCTGCCGCAGTAAATGGCCCCTGATATCTGACAGTTCAAATATCTCGGAGCAGTGGGAGACGACGGCGGATTATCTGCATGGCTGCAAGACAGCGTTCATCAGGGCTCTGAGTCATTGCACATTAAACATCTGTAAAGAAGAAGAAAAAGAGAAAAATGTTGAAAGCTTCTCGTGGTACCGACCACATCTGGTTTGCTTTTCAGGAAGCACAATAACAGAGCTCTGCCGTCACACAGGCAGCAAACCCACTGCCTTCTTCTTGGCCTCAGAAGCATCTCCCAGCTTCACCCGCCGCCGCAGCACCCGGACCGAGGGACGACTGGAAGAGCAGAGCTAATAAAATTTGCACTAGCATCTTCAGCGCTTTTGCACACACACCACACACACCCACACACACACACACACACGACAGGGACGTGTTTGCTAGCTAGCTGCAGCAACCCTGTGCTGTCGTATATTTACTCTTTGAGGCTCGTAAAGCCCCAGAGGACAACCTACCTGCACTCATAAAAAATCAGCCCTAGCATAGCTTTTATTTTCTTCTCAGCTTGTTTTAACCAGTAAATACTACATCTCATGTGGTTTATTCCTCCGTATGAGTCAAGTGCCGCTCCCTCCTTCCCCAAAATGGATTTCAACGCCTTCAAACGAGTGCACTTTTTTGTCCTGGGACATCTTCTCTGTAGGGAAGGATTTACGACAGGCTGTTAAAACGCTATCGCTGCCAATATAACTTGTTTACAAGCTACAGTTACACAAACTTCATGCACAAGGAGTTTCAAAAGGCCGCATTCGAAAAAAAGGATGTTGCATCCACCTTGAAAACAGCCGTAAAACAGCCAGCGAAGCAGTAACATGTCAATCTCTGCATGTCCGCTGCCAGGGAGGGGGACGGAGGAGGACGAGGACGGAGGGGACGGGGGGGGCTAAATACCACACACAGCCTGAGGAAACAAACGACACGTACATTATGTAGTACAACACAACAGTATTTTAGAGCCGTGAGGCTTAGGTGACAATATGTCAGAGGGCCCATGTGGCCCACGTCGCCGCGGTGATTAGAGGCTGAAATTTTACAAATAACAGAAGAGCCAGCGTCTTAAAAAAAAAAATTAGAGGCTGCAGCAGCAGCAGCCCAGCAGCGTGTGGTGGAAGGACTGAGTCACATTTTCACGGACAAGAGACAAAGTTTTGTAGAAAAAAGCGGAAGGGCTATAACTTGTGGTGAGAAAACGCCCTGGACTCTCAGTCAGACATCCCGATCGATCATCAATCGATCAATTCGTTCCTTCTGGTGCATAAAAACCAACATGAAGCATCAGAGCGTCTCATTTCGTCTGAAACCAGAAGAATATCCAAGTTATAACCTCACATTGAAGAAACTGGAACAATTTAGTGTTTTTGCAATTCAGCTTAGTGAACCACTCATGTTTAAATACCCCACATCCTGCCCCCCCCCCCCCCCCCACCCCCCCCGTGGTGCAGTCCAGTCCAGTCTGGGGGCTTAAGACCAAATGAGGATCTATTCATCTCGACTTCACCGTCACAGGGCTCAGAGACAGAGGTGCAGAGAAAATGGGCTCAGGGTGGTTCTGCTGAGTCAGCAAGTGGGTGGTGATGAGTGTAAGATTTAATGCAGAGGGTCAGTAGGTGTGTGTCTGTGTATGTGTGTGTGTGGGTGTGTTGGGGGGGGGGGGTCCTGTCTGTTGTAGCCTGCCAAAGCTTTCTGTCTCCCCAGCTCTGCCTCCAACAGACCGACAGAAGGAAACATACTAGCTCAGGTTTCAGCCTGGAAGTGGCCTGAATGTCAAGTGAGCAGCAGGGGATGAGGCTGGGACCCCGGGGGTTGGGGGTGGGGGGTGGAGACGAGATGAGATGAGATGCAAACACAGGAAATCTCAGTCTAACACCGGGCTGTTTCAAGCTCTGAATAGCCCCCACCACCGCACCGCCGCCGCCGCCGCTGCCACCGCGCCGCTATCACCAGGAGATCCGCCCTGATAAGGCCCCGCTGCATCGAGATGCATGACTGAGATCCACACAAACAACACCAGCTCGTCTTTGACTGAACTTCTCCGTCTGCGCCCCTCGGGCCAAGTCTGGAGAGCACTCCACTTAAACCACACACATGGGAGACGGGGGGGGGGGGGGTAAACAAGTGCCATTTACAAGGCCTCTCTCCAGACAATGCCACTTTCCCGTCTCAATTACATTAGGCGCATTAGAGCAGCGTGTATCTGCTCATAAAACAAACAAACAGCAGATATTCACGCCTCGGCTGGAACCAAATAAACCAACCAACCCCCCAGTTTGGACAAGATCAGCCCCCCCCCCCCCAACTCACCTTCAGCTGCTGCTCTTTGAGGAGAGTTTCAACCTTGTCCATTTTGTCTCAGCAGTAAGTTAGTGTCACGGGTAAAAAGGCACGTTACATCCCACACTATGGAGACGCAGTGAAGTCCTGCATGGGGCTGTGAGAACCGTCCTTTACATCCAGTTCCCAATTAACCACACGAGAGAAGTGAAACGCTCAAGGTGTGTCACAAACGGAAAGCTGCACTGGTTTTACTCTGTTTAACGTGAACTTTTTTTTAATATATTATTCGCTGTCTACTGTGTCCTGACGATATGGAGTCAGAGAGAGCTGCTGGTAAGAGCTTCAAAGATCTAGCTCTCTGACATCCGGTGCAAGAGGAGGAGGAGGAGGAGGAGGAGGAAGACACACATAGAAACACAGAGGTGTTGGGTCTACCTTTCTTCAGACTGTCGAGCACATGCATCCTAATTAGAGAAGGTATTCAGAGTGCGTCGCCTCTTCGTTTTCTTATGCAATACTCATTTTTAAGATTACATTTGTTTTTTTTTACTGACCTCTGCTCCAGTCATAGTCATATGTTCGACCACATTCAACTTCCTCCTCCTGGTTGCGTTTGCATGCAATGCTTCTCGTGGAGGTGGGGGTCCTCACTGTGCATGCATGTGACGCTGACCCATTTACTTTGTCCCTCGCTCGCATTAAAAACAACTGGCTGCGTACATGTCGGCTCCCTGCAGGCACAACTTGGTCAAAGATGTAATTAAGCCGATGTGCTGGTGACTGGTCGGTAATGTTACAAAGACAGGACACTCACGGTCATTATTGTCGTGGTGGTAAACATTCCCAGAGTCTGTTTTCAAGACATAGTGAAGACTATAATCAGAGCTATGATGCTGCACCAAAGGCATTCGACATCTTGGAGGCCATCAGCTCTGACTGTGGGCTGTGTGCACGCTCATGGTGACTCACAAGAGCCTAAACAATGGCGGGCGACCACACTCATCACTGCTTATTTATTTACCCTGTTGGTTTGTATGAGCGTAAACCCTGATTCCCAGCCCATACCACCCCCCCCCACCCCCAAAGTCCACTGCATCCAATCAGGTAAAGGTAGTTAATCAATATAATTCAATTCAAGATCAGCTCACAGTCAAAAATGAGAATGATAAGATGACAGCACGGCTACAGTTCACACTACTGTCATGTTTGTGAGAGACTGTGAAAGCTGTGACCGACTATGACTTATCTGAAATCTCATTTTCTTTCCTGTCCACAGTGAGGAACAACAGGACGAGCATGACCAAGTGTGCGCTGCTGCATGTGGCGCCTCATCCTTTCGTGCGTCATGTTGCATCAGCTAATTCTTTCTACCCTGAAACCACACCGACAAAAAGTTAATCCAACATCCATCAAGACGTGGTCGAAAAGGAAGCTGGTTTTGAATTTACTTTGAAAAACCAGGCTAATGTAGGATTGTGCTGCAGTGATTAGTTGCTCAATCGGTTGAAGTGAACAAAACGCATCGCCTGGATAACTGTGCCGAGTATTTCACTCAATACCTTTTTCATTTAATCGAGATTTGCTAATGAAAACACTCGTTGGTTGCGTCATCTCTAAAAAGGTACACGTAGCCTTACCCGCAACATCCTGCTCTTGCTCTGCATGAAAACTGTGGGTGCAAAGCCACAGCAGTGCTGGTATCACAGCCTGCTTTTTACTGTTTGACCTGGTTACGGACCAAACAACAAAATAAGCCCTGTTGATTCTCCAGGGGCAACAACCACCTGCAGATGCGCTGCTGAACGTCACAGTCTGCTGTCGTACGGCAGGGACCAGCATTAGAAGGAACAAGTGTCTGGACTCTATTCATCCGGCTAAAGACAGAGGAAAACACACACACACACACACACACACAGCAAGCATCTGGTTGTAATACATTATTCTCTGCAAAACCTCAGCCTCTGTTAAAAAACTTGCAAATGTTTTCAGACTTGGGCTACACATGAAAAAGCCTGTCGAGTACCTCCAGGCCATGTTGCTGTGCATGACTACCTGGGCAGGAGTGATTCTCGGTCAGCATTAGCAGTAAAGTAAAGCTACACTGACATCACCGGGAAAACGCAAAGAATGTGTACTAGTGTTTTTTTTTTTTTTTTTGCAGTGAACTTTGCACCAGGTAAATTGCTGGAGAATTCAGTGCAGTGCCTCCTCCTCCCCCCCACCTCCTTTTTTGTTTCTTAGAAAGAAAACACATCCCTGATTGAACTATCTCCAGCTTGGTAGAGGAGCAACAAAGCTAACCCCATAATATTGACTTTAGCCTGCAGTTTTATCTGGGGAGAAAAAAAGTGCAATACACTGCAAGTATTGTGATAAGCTGCCCAGCTGCAGAACCAGTGCTGTTTGGACCTCAACCAGATTCAATACATTGAGATTATTCATTAAATTGCTCAACCTATATATAAAGAAAGCTGCTGCTGCTGCTGCTGCTGCTTGGTGCAGTGCACGGTGAGGAGGTGCAACAGGAGGCGAAATGAAATCAAATCTGACCCTTCCTTGTAGGTTTCGAATGCCAACCCTATACAGGCGTTCGCACTGACACACACAAACACATGTACTGAAAATACCAGCGCCGTTGGTCGACAAAGCTCGACGTGTCCTCCGGCGGGGCTGTTTGTCAGCACACAGACACAGCAGAATGACTGCTACTCCCACCGGATCACTTCCACAACAAAATGACAACAGGACGACGAGCCACTGAAACAAAAACCCCTGACAGCAGGAATTCCTCGCACCGCAAGTGTTTATTAAATAGTTCAACACGCTGTCCTGTTCATCATTATTACTGTACTGTAGTGTAAAACACACTGCTTTTAAATGTCTTGAGGCTGAATATAGGTATAAATACCCATATTAAAAGGGGAACCAATACCAGGTTGTAATATTTCAGCAATAGTTGAATATAAGTGGGATTTAAAAAAAAAAAAAAAAAAAGTGACATCATAGCAGAGGAATTCATTGTAGTAAGATCACTTGACTTCTTCTTAGTCATCTGGTATTGCTCACAAAGAGTGGTAGCTTAGGTTTTCCTGATGAATAAAGACATTTACGGTAACTTTTACCTCATATATATCAGATTATAATGAAGTTTTACATTGTAAAATGCCTGTTAGACATTCACTCCTCCTCTTTCTCTTCACTCATCTCCTCCAATCCAGTACCACTGTAACACAACTACTGGGCTGTTCCCTGGAGGATCAATGCTTATATACACACACACTGGGAAACTAAAGCACATCTTTAAACAATGCCATCCAATGACTCTTATTCTGTATTTTTCTATGTAAAAAGTCAAATTCTTTGATTTTCTGATTCTGATTAGCCAGCCCCAGATTTGGGATGTTTTGAACAAAATACAAAAATCATACATCCAATCACTTACTGGAGTAAAACAAGGCAGCTATTATGGTCGTATTTTAATACTGTTTAACCAGTGTGGAGATGATTATAGTTAAGTTAGTTTTCACCTCAGCTCGTGTGATTAACCAGCAGTGCTGGGATCAATAACAGAACTTCATGTCCTCGTCCACTTCCTCTACTTACAGTTAAATGTAATATATTAGTTTGTTACACATCACAAAAGACAAGTGGCACCACACACACACACAGACACACACAGAGGCAGATAGCTGTGTTATATGGTGAGGGGGTGTGTATGTGTGCGAAGCGTGGTCTGAATTGAAACGCTCCATGCTAAAGTAAAATGGATGTTAAGCTAGCTCCCTTTGCTAACAACGCCGTTGTCATCGATCAGAAATCAACCGTTAGCAGAGGCACACAGCCCGGTAGATAAGCTTCAGCGATTAGGCTACCGTTTACAAATTAGCCCCCTGTTGGCTAACTATCATCACCGGAGAGGAGGAGGAAGAAGAGGAGGGGTTTGGTGGTGGTGGTGGTTGTTGCATCCAACAACGAGCCACCGGCCGTTTTTTAGCCGTTAAGCTTCGCCTTCGTCTCATCTCAGCACGCGCAGGTTATTTAAACTGGAGAACCGTTACGTTCTAGAACAGGACCGTTAACGGCCGTTACAAGTGCAGTGCACCGAGACTCACCCATAGCTCTGAGCCCAGCTCATGTTTCAGTGCGATGTCCTCGGAATAATCCACAACTCGTATGAGGTGTTCACGGTCCACACACACTCACACCACAACAACAGCAGCAGCAGCGGCAGCGGCGCAGACGTGATTTTTGAGCCTCTGTGGTGTCAGCGGCCGTCTGATGAGGAGAGAGAAGAAGAAGGGGAAAAAAAAACTCTCTCACTCCTCACGCTTCTTTTTTTTTTCACAGTCTCATCCTGTCTGATACAAGATGGCCATGAGCTGCTGCAGCGTAATCTCCAAACAGGATAGTCTCTCGCTATATGCAGCGCGCGGGCACCCGCCTCAACCCACTGACAGCTGCTCTTGCGCGCGCACTTGCAATGGTTGGTGGGGTGTATGAGATGAGTGTGTGTGTGAGTGTGTCCCCCTGCAGGGTTGTTCAATACAGCCTCTCTTTTTTTAACAATATCTTTACTACCCTTTTTTGTCGTAGTGTGACTTGAATGCTGCTGTTAGAGGGAGGGGAGGGGAGGGGAGGCACAGGGCGGTGGTGGTGGTGTGTGGTGGTGGGTGTTGGTTCAAAAAGGTCACCACCCATGGCAGATGTTCCATTGAACAAGCCCCAGTGGTTTGTTACCAACCTCTGTGCAACCATTTTTTTTTTTGGCTTTCTCTCTTCTCTATGACAAACACATCATTGCTTCACGCCTCAACATAACGCAAGTTTCCACTTTGCAATACACGACAGGATTTGCGTTCAAGGTGCAAAGTTTAGAAAACTTTTTGATGCAGCAAGAATCAGGAGTATAATCTGTGAACAGCATGATGACAACCACTGGGTGCTGTGTTGTGATAAACTCTGACCACAGATTGATGCCACTCTTTAAACACCATTAATATGAATGGGACCTAGAATTTCTACTTTTTAAGTATTGCAGATGTCTAATATTCGTAGATTTTTGAGTCAAATAGGAAAGATATTTTAATGGCGGTGTGAAAAATCAAACAGAATCCACCATTGTTGTCAAATCAAAATGTCTCCTGCAATGAAACAGAGTCTGTTTTGGTCCCATACCTCAATATTCAGTATTTTACATCACCATATATGCACGTACATGTATTCCCCCGTCATCGGCACCGCGACGCTTAGCATAGCCAAGGTGATTATTAGACCTGAATCATTACATAATCGTAAAGTTTTATGGTGATGATGCCTTTAAATCATAGTCACTTTGATGTGAATGCTATGTGCAGTGTTGGTGCAACAACACCGCCATCTAGTGGTAAACACGTGCAAGATTTAAAAAAAAAGGAATTTCAGAGTCAAGACTTTTCTGTGCAGTAAAACTTTAATATCAGTCATTCATTTTACACCAGTGTTTTCCTAATGCAAAAAAACACATTAATGAGTAAGAATCATATTTGGTAGAAATAACACTAATGGAGCATTTGTAGTTAGTTTTTTTATCCCCATCACCTTTGTGCAGCTACTTAACTGAACAAACCCACATATTCAGGATGAATTTGCAGAAATGTGAGCTCTTATTTTGAAATTATTCATTGGTACTAAACAGTTCAAGATGCATGATTACTTCATGGTCTGTGCTGAACTCAAACATGCCTTAACGGATCATTAGCATGTCTGACTGGTACATTTTAGCTTTTTTGGGTTTTTTTTTAACTACAAATCATGTGTTGGGGGTCGAAGCAGTTTTCAAGTTTGGTTCTGTACAAAACCTTTTTGACTAATTTGGAGTGTAGATTGTTTCTCAAAGAGAAGATAGACTGTACATCACATCAGGTGGTGTTTCTTTTCACCAACAGGGGGTGCCCTACAACCATCACTGCCTGCCACACACCAGTATGGACACAATCACAACTGGGTCTGTTGTAATGAAGGAATCTGAGCTGTTAACAACCCAAAAATATAATCTATGACTGGCTCCTCTCGGTGTTGAAGGACCGGGAGTTTGTGAAGCCACAAGAGATTCTTTGATTCTTGTCAACAGCTCTGCTTGGCTGATGGACCAGGACTAGGACCACCGGAGTCGGGACCGTACTGAAACTGGGACGAGGATCAGAGCCAGGACCATGGGGCCGGGACAGTGCCCGAACCGGTACCAGGACTGGACCAGGCCCACCAGAACTGGAACCGATACCAGTATCAGGAACCTGGAACGGAACCGGCACTGGGACCCGAACCCAAACTGGTACCGATCCCGTTCGGGTTCCAGTAACGATCCAGTCTGGTACCGATCCAGTCTGGTCTCTTACAGACTACAAACTGTATAGGATTTAGGCTTATGCACATGAAGTGTGTTAGTGTCCCATTGGACATCATCAAGTCAGTTTATGTCCCCTCACTTTCAGTCAGCATCACACTGACTTTGCTTTCATAAAATTACCCACAGTTCATAGCAACGCGAAGTCAAATACAGAAGATGTCGTCGGAAGCATTGGAAGAGAACCACTCCCGGTCCCAGTTCGGGTTCCGCTCCCAGTTTCGGTCCCGGTTCCAGTTCCGGTTCGGTTCCCAGTCCCGTACCGGGTTCGGGTTCGGGTTCGGGTTCGGGTCCCGGTACCGGTTCGAATCCGGTACCGTTCGGGTTCGAGACCCGGTACCGGTTCGGGTTCAGGTCCCGGTACCGGCCAGTTCGGGTTCCAGTACGGTATCGGTTCGGTTCCGTACCGGTTCGGGTTCGAGTTCCGGTACCGGTTCGGGTTCGAGTGCCGGTACCGGTTCGGGTTCCGGTACCGGTAACGGTTCCGGTTCGGGTCCCTTACCGGTTCGGGTCCCGGTACCGGTTCGGGTTCGGGTTCCGGGCTCGTACTGGGACCCGAACCGGGACCCGAACCCAACCCGAACCGGTACCGGGACCCGACCCGAACCGGTACCGCCCGGAACCTGAACCGGGACCTGAATCCGAACCGTTACCGGGACCCGAACCGGGACCGAAACCGGGACGGTAACCGGAACCCGAACCGGGACGGGAACCCGAACCAGGACCCGAACCCGAAACCGGGATGGGTAACGGGACCCGAACCGGAACCGGGACCCGAACCGGAACTGGAACCGGGACCGGAACCCGAGACGGGACCAGGAGTGGTTCTCTTCCAATGCT